>OX451735.1:61689422-61705897 GCA_948472305.1 Vicia faba
GCGTTTGGCTTATTTCGATTTCTCTCTCAAAAAGTCTAAAGATGTAATCAAAATGTGCGTGTACAAAACTAAGTTGCATGAATAAATGTTAATTGTAAAGACATGTAAAATTGCATAAAAGTCAAGTAAATGGTTTCGAATTATAAAACAGTTAATGTAAAGGATTTATGGAACGTAAAAGGTTTGAAATATGAAGAAAGCGTTTAATGCAAGAAATCTGTAAATGAATTTAAGTAAAAATATGCGTTCGAAGGATAAGACTTGAAGGTAAAGGTATGGAAAATATGACAGTTTTCTGAGATGTAAAGTGCTTGAAATGTGAAGAAAGCATTAAAATGTAAAACTTTGAAGAAGAGATTTCGAAGTGAAAAGACTGTAAATGAGAAAACTTGTAAATGTTATTTGACAAAAAGATAAAGGAAAGTGCTGGAAATGGTAAAAGGTTTTCATTAAATCAGAAATACATGGTGCTATCATACGTACATTTCTCTTGCATTCGTTTCCCTTGCCATGTGGTAGTTTGAATGTTACTGAGTATTTAGTACAATAGATATGACACACGAAATCCTAATACTAAGACTTCTATTTATACTAATTCGACCATAACGGTCTTGCTATAGGATTATGCCACGTTCAGAACATGCAGAACAATGCCTCTTTCTTCTTTCCACGTGTCCCCAAATGCTCCAGCACATAACTTTCAAACTTCGAATGTCCCGCTTCCGTTTGAATTTCAAATGCTTTGGTACTTCTCTGTTTCGAACGCACTTCCCAGACACAGCCTTGTTGTTATTTCGAGACTTCTTTAGATATGTTCCCATGATTGCCACTCGAAGCTCCAAGCTTTGACATGCTTATTCGAAACACTGCTTCTGCTACTTCGAAACATGACGCTTTACCTCATTTCGATCAAAACGTTTAATTCATTTGGCTTCTAATAACATTATCAAAATCTTCAGCCAACAAATTGCCCCTTTAAAATATGTATTTCGATTCCTCTGAGAAATACCTATTTTAAACATCTACACAAGATTTTGATGTGACTTTCGAATCATCGTAACATTTAATGCATTTGACTCCAGTCACGTCAATCATAGCACCTTTTGGATTCCTTAACCGCCTGGAGCCACTTCACAGCATGGTGCAGTTACAAATAATGATTATCTTTAAATCACGCCTATTACCCATGTTAACTTTACGCCACCTCTTCATCACACCAACCCATGATTTCCACGTATCACACCCTTATTCAGTGGATGCTTAAACTTCCCCATTATAAAACATCACCAACTTAATCTTTTTCTTTTCTTTTCACACTCTAAATCTTTTACCCTCCTTCTCTCGTCAAAAAACCCAAGCTTTCAACATCTTTCAAAAATGTCTTCTTCTACTTCATCCCAACTCAAGAAAGTCTCCAAGAAGAAAGGAAAAACTGCAGGAACTACCATGGAAAGTAAAATCATCACTCACCAAGGTCAATCCGTTCTTGCCCCTCAGATGATTTCAAAGGAAAAAGAAATGTTGTATGCACCACAGGTACTCATTCCTACCAACGTTGCTGGTAAGAGGTTAGCTTTAAATGGCCCTCTTACGGTTTTTGAAATATTAAAAGACACCAGGACGATTTTCCCAGTTTGTTATAGTTTTAAACCCTTGTTTAACAAAATGGACTCCCCTAAGGCAGTAGAATCTTCTAGTTCAAATACCATAGAAAACCCAACTGTTCCTCCTAAGGACCCCTTTGTATTGGATTATGTAAAAAGTAATTTTAAGCCATTTCGATCTTGCCCCACATCTGATATTGCTTATCAAAATTGGTTCAAGAAAGTAGAAGCTAAGAAATCCCAGCAATGGGAAGAATTAGGTATCTATAACCTGATTAAGCTATCGAAGCCTGGTTTCACCTACAGCCACCCTCTGCTATTCGCGTCCCTCTATTTCTGGGACAGTACCTATAACACTTTCCATCTCCCAGGTGGAATGATCACCCCAACCTTCTTCGACATAGCGGCCATCACTGGGCTATCGCCAGTGGGAGAAACTTATATACCCGACAACGAAGAACATTCAAGCATAATTGACTTCGAAGTCAAGCTAGCCAGTTTTTCCAAGTTTATCAGTCATTACCATGCTGAGGGGGACAATGTGTCTGACGTAGAGCACATTGCTTTCTTAACCCTGTGGCTGTCAAGATACGTTTTCTGCAGTAGATCCCTACAGGTAGCTAGTAGGTTCATTCCTCTAGCTAGGGACTTGCATGAAAATCGAAAAGTGTGCCTAAGTGAACTGCTCTTAGTTGACCTTTATGAAAGCCTGAGGTCAGCTGTTTCGAGCCTTAAATCCCACACCTCCAAAAATATTCTATTGGCTGGCCCTTTTTGGTTACTTCAACTATGGCTAAATGCCATGTTCGAACCCTCCTTATCAACCGCCAACACCATTGATGAGCAAGACTCTGAGATAAATGATAGGATAGTCGAAGGCACTAGGCTTCGAAGATTAACTCCCAATGACGACAAAGATGACTTCAAAGTCCAATTCTCGAAGTACATCATGATATTCTCCAAAAGGCACAAGTTCGAAGAGAGCATGGCGCCTTTTGCTTCGAGGGCTCATGGACCTTCTTGGTTCACCATGGCTCTCTCAGAAGCTATCAAGATCAAGGAGATTCAGGATGTATGGAGAGCTTTTTTTCTACCTAGACTCATTTCTTCAAGAATAACTCCAGCCAAGAACCAGATTTTTCTCTTTGCCTACCAACCAAACTTTGTTTCGAGGCAGTTTGGCTTATGCCAACTGATTCCTGAATCTTTATTTCAAACTGAGAGTGCCATCACTTCTGGACGAACTTTCAAGGCACGGGAAGCCAAAATACAGCAAGAACAATATCAAGGCTTTGCCCAATTTGAGCTGATAACCTTCGAACCTACCCATCTCACAGCTAAAGGGTTTCTGGAATGGTGGACCAAGTTTTATCAAACTTATATGTTCGATACACTTACAATTCAACAGAAACTAATTGATTCCTTTGATGTGCAGGTACCAACAAAGAAAGGTATGTTTACTCATGCCAAAGAGATTAAAGCTTTCAAAAATTATTTTGAAACTACTTATGACCCCACGCGCTTGGACTCCACTGTGCATCAAGCGGCTGAGACCTTGAAGGAAAAATTTAAACAAAAAGTTTCTAAGTTAAAACTTCCTTCAGGGCTGTCACCTGAGGATATGTATAGGTTGGCATTCGAAATGCATCCACCTAAATTTCCCAGATTACCTACCTCAGAACTGGCTCTGGCTTGGTTTCCCCCATATCCTTGGTGGTTTACTTGCAAAGAGATATTCAAATATCTTCAAAGGAAACCAAAGCCATCTGAGACTGTGACATGGGCTCGATACTGGCTTCATGATTTCCCAGGACACCTTCGATACGACCTTTCTGCCATGTCAATTAAATCTGATCAAGGCACAGGTGCGAATGCTTGGGAAAATCCCAAACGTCTTTTATTTTCCATATCTTTAACCTTTTCTTTAATTGTTTCGATTTTCAGCCATCAGGATAAAGACAGCTGCCTCGAAGTCAAAAGAAGGGAGTGCCTCTCAAGCCTCCATCGAAACTACTGACAAAGTGACTCCACCCGAAACAACCACTATTGCTGCAACCACAACAACAACAATAATACCAACAACAACCAGTGTTCCAGTTCCAACGGTAATCACTTAGCCTTGATGTTTCGAATTCACTCATGTTTTATGGTTTGCATCTAACTCTTCGTTTAAAATCCTTTCAAACCAACAAGCTTCCTCCTACTACTCCCAAGAAGCGGAAATCAAGCACCACTGGGGAAGATCCCAAGGCTGGAGGAAACTTAAACACTGCTTCGAAGAAGAAGCCAAAGAAAGATATTTCGAAAAGTACCGTTCCAACTAGTGTCTCTGGACTTGATTCCAGGGATGCTGCTCCCTCACCCAAATCCAAAAATCCACATTCGACCTCCAACACAACGTTGGAACGTATAGCTAGTAACCTCTCCTCCGAGAGTCCACAGGTAAATTGAACCTTTAAATTTTTGACAATAATAACTTCTTATTACCTTGGTGAATGTTTTTTTAACATTCTATTGTTCCTTGCAGAACATCTTGAATCCAGCTTCCACTACTTCGAACTCACCATCCAGAGCTGCTGCTCCGCTCAACTCCTCTCCTCAAGGAGATTCCAACAACCTGGTTCAAAATAAAGGTTCCTCCAATATGGCGGTTCTGGCTGGAACTTCTGAACAGCATGATGATCAAGGTACCTCCATTCCTCTGAAAGAGATAAACGAAACACCACTTCAAACATCTGCAGAGGATTTGCAAAGGACTTCTCTTCAAAAGTCCTCTCTTGAAACTCTTCAAGAGGACCCAAAGGACACTCAAACTGAAGAAGAGAAAGCTGATTCTGAGAAAAGAGCCGAAGAATCTGCAGACGAAGAATCTGAGGAGGAGAATGCCAATGAAGGTTCGACTGCTGGGACGGAGTCCAACGCAAATAGCAGTGAAAGGGATGGTATCGAAGTGGTGGACTTGGATGAGGATGAAGAAGACCAAGAGCACGAAACGAATGAAGGGGATGGTAATGCAACCAACGAATCCATAGAGGTTGAAATGGACGTGGCTCCCCTACGTGTGGAACTCCCTCAATCCTCTTTGTCTCGAATGACTGACGAGGAACTGGCACTTCTGAGACGAAATGACCCTATTGGGTACATGAAGGCAAAGTTGGCTCAGAGGGACGTCCCACTTGCTAGGGCTGGCACAAGTTCGACCAGCTATCCTCTTCCCACAGATGAAAGAATTGTTCTTCTTAATAAAATTAGGAAAACCATTCTCAATGTGGATATATTCGAAGTGCTTAAGCAAGATAGTACTGCTTGCTATACTATGAAGGAGCTGCTCACAAAGGTCAATCTTTCTACCTGCTCCTTGCCAGTTAGTACTCTCTTGTTCGATCTTCAGGATTTGCTGGACAACGTAACTGGTTACCTTCTCCAAGACGAATCTGCTGCCAAGAAGGTTCAAGAGAAACGCATTGCCATGGATGCTGCTTATGAACAAGCTTCGAAACTCTCTCAAGAAGCTGAGGATCAAGCTATGCATCTGAAGCAGGCGAAAACTGATTATGAGGCTCGAGCTGAGTCCATACTTCTTTGGGAAAGGCAGATTCTGGAACTTCAACAGAAGGTTAAGGAGGCTAAAGAACAACAAATAGCCTTCAAAACCAATACTGCTAGTAACCAATTCGAAGAGCTTCTCAACCAGGGGCTTGCGGAAATGGAGACTGCAGAACAACTTAAAGGAGAAGTGGCAACCTTGGAAGGAGCCAGGCGGTTCGCTCAGCAGAAACTTGAATCATTTCGAAGCACTTTTAATCGATTGAAAAATAACTCTTATTTCTAGATTTTGATGTTTATTTGACTACAATTTTGGTTTCTTATATGTAATATTCGAACAACGCCATTTTGGCATTTTATCTTGCCATCTTGGCCTTTTATAACATCTTGGTTACGTTGTTACTATTCGAATCTCCTGCAGGCGTGGCTTATATTTCTTTAAATATTTCCCATTAACCTTTAGGATACGTTTATCATCCACGAGTTCTTCGATTTCGTATGCATTGTTTGAGAATACTTTTAATATTTGAAAAGGTCCTTCCCAATGAGGTGACCATTTACCTAACGCTTTATTCTTCTTGTCCATAGGCAATATGACTCTCTAAACCAAGTCATTAATAATGAATACTTTTTTCTTCACCCTTTTATTGTATGTTCTGGCCACTCTTTCTTTTTGTCTCATCAAAATTTCCAATGCATGTAATCTAATTTCGTCCAACTCAACTAATTCATTCATCATCATTTCCCAATATAATGCAGTTGGGATTTCGTTTTGTCTCTGAATTCGAACTGATTGTAGATGAATTTCTACTGGCAACACTGCATCATGACCAAATGTGAGTTGGAAAGGCGTAGTGTTAGTAGCTTCCTTAGGAGATGTTCTACAAGCCCATAATATTTGGTCCAGAGTTTTGTGCCAGTTTCTTGGCTTTTTGCCAATATGCTTCTTGATTAATCCTATTATTACTTTATTTGCTGCTTCGACTTGACCGTTTGCTTGAGCATAATATGGCGTTGATGTTAGCAATCTAAACCCCATTTCTTGGGCAAATCCTTGCATCTTTCTATCAGTAAACACAGAGCCTTGGTCTGTGGTTATGCTCTCTGGCAATCCAAACCTATAGATAATGTGCTTTTGTATAAATTCAATAATAGCCTCTTGATCAGCAACTATCAGTGGTATAGCTTCGATCCATTTGGTAAAATAATCTATTCCCACCAAGATGTATTTTTGTCCTTTGGACGAAGCAGGGTTTATTTCTCCTATCAAATCCAATGCCCATCCTCTAAATGGCCATGGTTTGATGATCGAATGCAACTCACTTGCAGGGGCATGTTGAATTCCTGCATGTTTCTGACATTCCTCACATCCTTTAGCAAAGTCTATGCAATCTTTGAGCATGCTAGGCCAATACAAGCCGTATCGAAATAACAGCCATTTCATTTTATGGCCTGCTTGATGTGCCCCACATGTCCCATTATAGACTTCAGACAATGCTAAATATGCCTCACTTTCTCCTAGGCATTTCAATAATACACCCTCTTGGGTCTTTTTAAACAATTCGTTCCCCATGAGGAGATATGACAATGCTCTATATTTTGTCTTTCTATCCACATTTAGAGTTGGGTCTGCTAAATAACTCTTCAGTGGACTTCGCCAATCTGCATCTGACAAAGTATTTATGGCTAATATTTCGAATCCCTGTTTCTCAGCATATCCCAATTTCATACTTTCCAGATCCGATGGTGTGAATCTAGTAGCCATAACTCTTCCCCTTAATTCAACCAAATCCTTGAAGTTCTTGGTAGACACTTTATAACCCGAAGCCAACTGCGCTAAGTCATTTGCTTCTTGGTTCACTATTCTTGGTATGTGTTGAATATCCATGTATTCAAATTTCCTCAATAGCCTATTGACTATGACGAAGTATACCATTAAATTTTCCTTTATGCACTTGTATTCCTTTGTGATTTGTTTGACCACTAATTCAGAGTCTCCTTTAATTTCGACTCTGGTTGCCCCCAATTCCAACAAAGCTTCAAGTCCAACAATGAGCGCTTCATACTCAGCTTCGTTGTTCGAACAACGAGGACCATCTAATTTATACTTGAATTTTGTTGGAATTCCTTCAGGAGAAATCAGAAGGACTCCAACACCACTTCCATTCCTGTGGGTTGAACCATCAAAGTACAATTTCCATGGTTGCATTTCGATGTAACTCATGACAGTCTGCTCAACCAAATAATGGTCCACAATGAAGTCAGGAATCACTTGACCTTTCATAGCTTTTAAAGGCATGAAAGTTAAAGAATATTCTGTTAAGGCTAAAGCCCACTTGCCAACTCTGCTATGCATTATTGGTTTTGAAAGCATATGTTTAATGACATCGAAATGAGATGAAACATAAACATCAACAGGTTTTATATAATACTTGAGTTTCATACAAGAGAAATACAAGCAGAGACATAGCTTTTCTAAATTGCTATATCTGGTCTCTGCATCATTTAGCACTCTACTTAAATAGTATATGGCTCTTTCGATGCCATTGCTATCTTCTTGTGCTAGCATACTACCTATACTAACTTCAGAGGCAGATATGTACAATCTCATGGGCTTCCCCCATGAAGGTGGAGACAAAATAGGAGGCTGAGAAAGGTATTCTTTTATCCTGTCAAATGCCTCCTGGTGAGCTTCGTTCCATTCGAAGGCTTGACCTTGCTTTAGACGAAGTAACGGAGAGAAAGCTTGGGTTCTTCCACTTAGGTTCGAAATGAATCTTCTGAGGAAGTTAATTTTCCCTAGCAGAGATTGCAACTCCCTTTTTGACGTAGGTGCTTTCGTCTCCATTATGGCTTTGGTTTTGTTCTGGTTGATTTCAATTCCTTTCTTGTGAACCACAAAACCAAGAAAATCTCCAGCCTGCACAAAAAATGCACATTTAAGGGGATTCATCTTTAAGCCATGTTTTCTCATTCGCTCGAATGATTGGCTTAAATGATGCAAATGTGTTTCTGCAGATATAGATTTGATGACTATATCATCAATATACACCTGCATGAAGGTTTCAATGAAATCATGAAAAATTGAATTCATTGCCCTTTGATAAGTTGCCCCAACGTTCTTTAAACCAAAAGGCATCACCACCCATTCGTAGGTGCCTAAGGCTCCTGGGCAACGAAATGCTGTCTTTGCAACATCTTCTTCAGCAATGAAAATCTGGTTATACCCAGAGTATCCATCTAACATACTCAAGTATTCGAACCCTGCAGCAGAATCTACTAGCATTTCTTCCACAGGCATGGAATATTCATCTTTAGGGGTTGCAGTGTTTAAATCCCTAAAATCTATGCAAATTCTTAAAGAACCATTTTTCTTAATAACAGGTACTATGTTTGCTAACCATTCGACGTACCTTGTTGTTCTGATGAATTTGCAACGCAGCAACCTTTTGATCTCAGCTTTAATTTTTGTGAGAACCGCTGGTGCGAATCTTCTGGGAGTTTGTTTGATGGGCCTCTTGCCATCTTTGATTGGCAGTCTGTGTTCGACCAACTCCCTCTTTAAACCAGGCATCTCGTCATAATCCCATGTGAAGCAATCTTTGATTTCCTTGAGGACTTCGATCACTTCCTTCTTGAGGCCTGGGCTAAGTTTAGCACTTATGTAGGTTACTCTTTTCGTTTTTTCATCCCCTAAGTTGACTTCTTCGAGTGGATCTTGTGCCAACATTTTGGCACCTGAGTTTATGGGGTCCCTTTCAAAGCCTAAGGGTTCTTTATCATAGATGGCATCCAACCTTTGATCCAACTCAAACTCTTCGAAGGGTGAGCATTTCGAACCATCCCCACTTACTTCGTTCATCTTTATAGTTGATTTATTTATTTCAGCCTCTAAGGCCGCTTTCGATTCGTTCTCAGCCATATAGGCCGAAATCCTTTCGAAAAAGGTAGACTCAGTCATGGATAAGGTTGTCGAAGTCCCAGTCTGCCGGCCGTTTTTGTATAGTGCTTTCGACTCCCTCTTCTTTACTGATTATTGTTCTATCCCAGTAAAGGCCATCATGGCGAAGGGTCATGTAGTAGTGGGCGTTTCTAGTTTCATTAATCTCATCATTTGGAACACACGGAGCAATCTTTGCCAGATTTTTATGATACTCCCTCTTGTCAACTAAATTGACAGTTGACATAAAGTAACTCTGGTCTGCTTCGATGTTTTCCACGATTACATCATCTCTCCACAGAACTAGTCGCTGATGCATTGACGAAGGAACTGCCCCCACGCCATGGATCCACTCCCTTCCCAGCAGTAAGTTATAGTTGGCCTTGGCTTCGATCACCATAAACATGGTGGGCCTACAGCTTGAGCCTATTGTCAATTCCAACTGAACCACTCCCAGTGTTTTGCCCACTTTTCCCTCATAATTGGACATAACCATATTATGGGGCTTGATGTCTCCTTCGCGGATCTCTAATCTTTTTAGCATGAAATGGGGTATCAAATTGACTGCAGCACCCCCATCCACTAGAACTTTGTTCACACCATGGACACCAACTTTCGCCCGAATAAAAAGTGGCTTGAGATGGTTCTTCATTGCAGGTTTTGGACATTCGAAGAATGCATTTTGTTCCTCAACAGCCCCATTGTCCATCACATAGTAGCACACAGGCCTATGTTTCATCAAATCTGTGGTGTCTTCCTCCTCATATTCATCGATTTCGGTTTCATGCCCAAATTCGCAGGGAAGCACAGACACCACGTTACAGTTCAGGTTAAATGAAGACTCCCCCTCCGATTCGAAGTTATCTGTTATCATATCTTCATCCTCTTCCGGGCCTGGAGTGTATTCCTTTGGTTCATCGCGTTGTACTTCAGAGAAGAGCCTCCTATTGACTGGAGGTTTGTCTTCAGTTTGATTTTTTGGTTTGTTGGTGCTAGATTCACCTTGGTTTTTTGTTGAAGTAACCCCTTTGTTTGCCACAGCTTCTCTCTCAGCCTTTCGAATCCTTTGTTGTCTGCGCCACTGGGATCTTGACATGGGGTTCCTTCCTTTGTAATTTTCTAATCTCACCTCCTCCCTTTTTGCTGTGTTGAATTGCCTCCTGTATGTCACAGCATGGCGTGCATTTCGTTCAACGTTTCTCCATCTATCTTTGCCTTTGTCATTTCTGACATGTAACCATCTATCGGTTGGCACTTCAGCAGGGAGTTTGAAAGTCACTCTTCGAGCAGCCTTGGGGTGAGGGCTATCAGGCCTTCGCTGTTTGTGTCCGCTGTCGAAACGTGGGCCCATCTGGACAGTTTCTTGATGGTTCCAGCAAGGGGCGAAGGGAATCGTTTCGAAGGCCCTGGCCATGCTTTGGTCATACACAGCAGAACACCTTGGGCAAATCAAGCACTTGGTTGCCCCTTTGTAGCAGCGAAACAAAAATTCCAGCAAACTTTCTCCAGCCTTGGGATAACACCTAAAAAGCTGGTTATCCTGGCGCCAATTGTTGCCAGTTCGAGTCCTCTGTACCCTTTCGAAATTCGCAGCGATTCTTTGATTGCAGAGGATGCTGCACCTAGGGCACAATATCATGCATGAATCTCCTTTGTGGCATGTCATGAGATAATCCTTGAGACTAGCATCTCCAGTGTGATTATCCCCCATTCTATACTTTTCTTTTTCTAAGTATTTTTCTACTTCCTCCATCTCAGAGCGAGGTCTTTCCATATCCACCATATTTATTTCAACATCTTCCCCCTTAGCTTCATCATCGCCCCATCCTGTGGGCTTTATATCCTTAATCTGAACCTTCGAACTCTCTGGGGCAAAATATTTGACCAAATAGTCAAATTTTCCACTGGGTTCCCCTAGAGTGTCCCATATTTCCTTCTGAGGGGAAATTGGCTGCGTGATTTGGACTTTCTCCAATTCCAGCCTCAAGCCTTCAGTGACTTGTGTTAGTTCTTGGTTTTGATTTCCCTGGCCTTCAGTAGCCTGGGTTTCTCTTGCAACAGCTACAGGTACGGCAATCGAAGTCTCTGGCGTATTCTGGATGTCTTCAGTGACCTCCTTATTGACTTCGACCATCACCCAGTTTTCAGCCTCAGTACCCTTCTCTCCTGTTAGGGCGTCGCTTTGATCAGTTTCCACCATGTTGACCTCTCCAACGCATGCAGGCTCGGAGTAGTTGGTGTCTGCGACGTCCAAGGGATCTTCGTCCACTTTCATCTTCACCTTATCAGCAAACTTTAGTCTGCCATCTTTGATCGCGTTTTGAATTAGGTCCCTGAAAAGAAAACATTGTGAGGTTTTGTGGCCTAGGAAACTATGATATTTGCAAAATCCTCTCTTCTTTCTCTGATCCAAAGGAGGTATTTTGACATTTGATGGCACAATTAGTTGGCCATCTTTGACAAGTAAGTCAAAAATCTCGTCACATTTAGTGACATCGAAGGTATAAACCTTCTTTGGAAATTTGTCACTTTTCTCATTTTCAACAATGTCTTTCCCTTTTGTGGGAACTAACAATTTGCAGGAATAAGGCGGGGCCTGTTTTAATTCAGCGAGGTCGATTTCGACCTCTTCGAATTCGAATTCAGGATATTCTTCTGCTTCCTCAGTCCCAACATAGGAAATCCTTTCTTTCTTGCTATTCTTAAAGACTCTGGCTTTTTCGGCCTTTAGTCTTTCGACCTGTCGAACCCTATCGGCTAACTGAGCCATATCCCTCAAATATTGAGTGTCTAGTTTCTTTCGAATAGAATAATCCAAGCCACCAGCGGCCATTTCGACTAACTCATGTTCAGGCACTACTGTGTAACATCTGGATTTCAAAAGCCTAAATCTATTCAGATAATCATCTATGGGTTCGGTGAACTTTCTCTTAACACTGGCCAATTCCTTCAAACTTATTTTCGACTGTCCCATGTAAAATTGTTCATGGAATAATCTCTCTAAGAGAGCCCAAGTGTCAATGGACCCAGGAGGAAAAGTGGTAAACCATGTGAAGGTGTTTTTAGTCAAGGAACTTGGGAAGTATTTGATCCTGAGATCTTCATTATTGGCTATATCTCCCGCTTCGGTTAGATATCTCGCTATGTGTTCGACTGTTGACTCATTGGTATCCCCAGCGAACTTTGTAAATTTAGGAACTTTATATCCCCTTGGTAAGTCAGTATGCATTATGAAATCCAATATAGGAGAAGCATAATTTGGCCTTCTCATTCCTGTGTTGAGGCCATTCTGGGCCATGACTCTCTCTATCATGGTGGTTAGGTTGTTTTCTGCCAAGATGTCATCGTTTCGAATTCTATGAACGACAGCATCGGCATCTTGGTTTTGACCAACCAAGACAACTCCCCTAGGTTGTTCTTCTCGAAACTCTGGGGCTTCTAGCCTTTCGACCCTTTCCCCTGGTTCCATAATTTCTCTTTGTGGGCCCGGGATTATTGGGGCTTCTAACCTTGGTGCCCTGGCCCCTAAGTTAACTTCTTCTCTGGGTGGTCTATAAATTGGGTCGTTAGCAATTTGTTCTATAACAGGCATGTTTGCTCGAAATCTCGCCTGATTCTGCCTACGCCTTTCTGGGGGAGCAAAGAAATATGCTATTCGACTCATATTGTCAGCATTTTCTCTGTTTGTCACAGTCACATTTTGCACTATTGGGGCAAATATCTCCTGCATGGTTTGTGCTAACACCCCTATCATATTATGGTTACTGTCATCCATCAATTGCCTAAAAGCCAACTGGTTGTCTGTGGTTACGATAGGCATTGTGCTATAACCCACTGACCCTTGGTTATTTGTCATAAACTGATTCGCCCCAGACCCAGACCCTAGTTGTGGGGATGAATTCGATGTGGAATTGTGTAAACCTGCCATAAAAGATGTTGGCATTCCATAAGAGGAATTTCTGGTTCTATTCCCATCGAAACCGGGTGGTCTAGTTAATGGAGTGGCGAAATGGGATTGTGTCCCTGATGGTGGAACGAATCCCCCAAGGTAACCAATGGTTCCAGTATTTCCTAAGATCGAACTATTAGTTGATATGCCACTTACTCCATTGGTGGCTATGTTACTGGTTGAAGATGCAACAGACTGTGCATTCGAAGGGATTACATTAGATGTTCCGATCGAAGTGGACGCATTAGTGCCTGTTGTATGTGGGCCATTTTGTTCCCCTTGTTGATTGTCAGAATTAGACATTTTGTCCAAACGTTTTCTTCTGGATGAAGGTTGGTTGCTGTTGGTTATTTTACCACTTCTCAGGTTCATAAAACAGCAAACTTCTTAGGTTCCAACGTTTTTATAATGGTTATGTCTCAACAATCTTTATTTCTAATATCCAACTATTGGTCCCATCAGGTGTGCCAATTTGTTTCCAGTGATTTCTGGTAAACAACCGCTAGTCTTCCAAACTATCGAATAATCTTTCTGACTGTTATTCAATTCCTCTGGTAACTCACAGGATCGACTAGATTGATCCTAGGATTCCTTGGACATTAAGGTTACTCTCACGATCGAACAGATATTCATGGTTGATATTTGAGTGTTGTATATGCGTTTGGCTTATTTCGATTTCTCTCTCAAAAAGTCTAAAGATGTAATCAAAATGTGCCTGTACGAAACTAAGTTGCATGAATAAATGTTAATTGTAAAGACATGTAAAATTGCATAAAACTCAAGTAAATGGTTTCGAATTATAAAACAGTTAATGTAAAGGATTTCTGGAACGTAAAAGGTTTGAAATATGAAGAAAGCGTTTAATGCAAGAAATCTGTAAATGACTTTAAGTAAAAATATGCGTTCGAAGGATAAGACTTGAAGGTAAAGGTATGGAAAATATGACAGTTTTCTGAGATGTAAAGTGCTTGAAATGTGAAGAAAGCATTAAAATGTAAAACTTTGAAGAAGAGATTTCGAAGTGAAAAGACTGTAAATGAGAAAACTTGTAAATGTTATTTGACAAAAAGATAAAGGAAAGTGCTGGAAATGGTAAAAGGTTTTCATTAAATCAGAAATACATGGTGCTATCATACGTACATTTCTCTTGCATTCGTTTCCCTTGCCATGTGGTAGTTTGAATGTTACTGAGTATTTAGTACAATAGATATGACACACGAAATCCTAATACTAAGACTTCTATTTATACTAATTCGACCATAACGGTCTTGCTATAGGATTATGCCACGTTCAGAACATGCAGAACAATGCCTCTTTCTTCTTTCCACGTGTCCCCAAATGCTCCAGCACATAACTTTCAAACTTCGAATGTCCCGCTTCCATTTGAATTTCAAATGCTTTGGTACTTCTCCGTTTCGAACGCACTTCCCAGACACAGCCTTGTTGTTATTTCGAGACTTCTTTAGATATGTTCCCATAATTGCCACTCGAAGCTCCAAGCTTTGACATGCTTATTCGAAACACTGCTTCTGCTACTTTGAAACATGACGCTTTACCTCATTTCGATCGAAACGTTTAATTCATTTGGCTTCTAATAACATTATCAAAATCTTCAGCCAACACCAAGTCAATCCCAGAAATGTTTTCCTCCTTGCTTCCCATCAGGCCACCATAAAAGGAAAGGACTTCATCCTCAATATCAGCATGAGAATACATGCTAAAACCATCCTCTCTAATAAGACAATTTATATTCGAAGAATCCTGCTTTGACTTCACAACAGAATGAAAGAAAGAGGAATTATCATCTCCAAATTTAAGCCAGTTGACTTTAGCTCTTTGCCTCAAAATGGCTATCTCTGTTTCATTCCAATACAAGAGCTTTGCAGACAAATTCTTAACATCATTCATCTTTTCAGTACTCATCCTATCATCCTGGAGCCTAATTTGAGCCATTTCCATATTATTCCTAGCCATGGCAATATGTTTCTGGCTTGGAGCAGTGGCAACTGAAGCTTATATAATACAGGTTGTAACCTCTTTAACTTGTTCCATAGGATAAACATACGCCTGCCATCTAGTTGAGCACTCTAATTATTTTAACAGCCTCAAGGAAGCCATCTACTTCAGTGAGACAATTAAGGAATTTAAATCTATGGGTCTTGTTACTGCTGACTAGCTGATTAGAAACAAAGAGCAGGGCATGATCAGAAATTAAAGGAGGCAAAATGCTGAGAGAAAAGGACAAGTGAGACTGAAACTAGGCAACATTCCCCAAAAGTCTGTCAATCCTGGAGTAAATCATGTCAACATAATGCCTATTAGATCAAGTGAAATGATCCCCTTTACTATCCATTTCATACAAATCATTCTTATCCATAAACTCATGCAGGTCTTCAAATTCTGCTTCCAAGATCATTTCCCCCCCTCCCCCCCCCCCCCCCTTAATCTTATCATGAGCACTAAGAACATTATTAAAGTCCCCAATAAGGCACCAGGCTCCATTAGTTTGCAATTTATCTAAATCAGTCAATAATTTTTTCCTCTGCTCCAGGCTGTTATGGCCATAAATAGCTGCTAACCAATATTTGAAGCCTCCATTATTGTCATACACACCACAATGAATCATCTGGCTATTGCAAGTGACCCTCCTGGCATCAATGTTGTTATTCCTCCAATTAATCCAACTTCTACCATTTTCATGGCTTTGATAGTTATCTAAGAAATTATTCCTAATATTTAACTTTTGTCTAACAGATCTAGCTTTGGAGATCTTAACTCTAGTTTCAATCAAGATATTAATATCTGCATTAAGGGAATGGAGACGGGAGCTAGCCTCCTTAATTTTGGCAGATTTATTCAACCCCCTAATATTCCAGGACATTAGAATTAACCAGTATTTTGAAGCTCTAGGAGATCATTCAAAATCCCTAGAGCATCAAATCCATTTCGACATGAGAGAATACCTGCTTGGGGATCAAGTTTCACCCCTTTACCTTTATCTTTCCCACTTCCTGAAACCTGAGTCCACTTCTCTACCCCTTCATCAACCTGTTGTTGTATCTGCACAATCTTATTGCCCTAAGACTTAATATGCTGCAAATTAACAGGAGGAAGCTTCTTAGCTGGAGTCATTGAATCCATAGTCTGAACCCCATATGTTACTTCTTTTAGATCTTCAGTAGAGGCTTTTGGGACCCAAATCTTCTCTTTTAATTTCTGTTTCTCGCAATTATGCCCTAGCTTTTGACATTTCCTACAGAAAAGAGGTTTCTACTCATATTCAACTATATGTGACAATTTCTCTCCATGACTATTTCTAATCATAATCTCGTTAGGAAGCTCCTTAGAAATATCAATTTCTACCAGAATACGAGCATATGACACCCTGTGTTTATTCGCCGTACATTCATCCGTCACAATAGGGTTCCCAAGAATG